>CM061532.1:55015874-55056781 GCA_030545055.2 Neoaliturus tenellus
TTTCCCTATAGGGAATACGCTATTACGGTAGTAGCCATGGTAAGACCTAAGCCCGGGACCACTTTACTTTTTCATTTTGAGGTCCCCAGAAGCCAAAAACACCATTCGTTCATTTTCATATATATGTATATATATATATCTATATATCTATGTGTCCGTGGTACTGATAACTTTTGAAGGGGACCTCCGATTTTGATGAAATTTGGTATGAAGGTGTAAGACCAGGTCTATTTTCATGAGTTCGCGAACCAGCATGATCGGGTTATGGGAACGGGGTTTTATGGGGTTTCAAAGGGGTAAAAAATGGGTTTTAGGGATTATGGACCTTAATTTTTAAAATTTGACAATTTTAACTGAAACCATTTAAAAGAGCTTAAAAAAACAAACAATTTTGCATTTTGAATTTTTAACTTGGTTTAACAGGTTACGAGAAAAGCTAAAAATAGGTTTCCAATGTTAATCTTATGGGAAATCAGCAAAACCCTGTATCTCGCTTATTTATTAGAATAACTTGATACAATTTGGTATGTACATTCACTAGGTAGGATTTAACTGATATTTGCTTTCAACACCCATATGGCGGCAAACCTACATACTCACCCCCATGGGGTTTATGGGGAAAATTTAAAAGTGTCCAATATTGATAAAATTTGATATTTACATTACCTATTACATTTTTTAACAAAACTAACATTTTCTAACAACATCCAATGGCAGCAAACCTACATACTCATTACTATGGTGTTTATGGGGAAAATAAACAATCTCAAGATCCTTTGGAAATTCGCTGAGTACGCAGGTCTGCTGCGATGGGGAGTATTTTATATTCCTTATATTAATTGTGACGTTCCACAATTAATTCTTAAGCAGTGTTGGGTAAACTACTTTTTAAAAGTAGTTAGCTACAACTACAACTATTTTCTTTAAAAAGGAGCTAAACTACACTACAACTACTTTTTAGCGAATTTCCCATAGGGAATAAGCTATTACCGTAGGTCTCATGGTAAGACCTAAGCCTGGGACCATGTTACTTTTTCGTTTTGAGGTGCCCAGAGACCAAAAATAATAGTCATTAAAATTTTTATATATATATATATATATATATATATATGTATATATATATATATGTGTCCCTAGACACGATAACTCTCGTAAAAATGGTCCGATCGACACCAAATTTGGTAGAGATGTGTATTCCTACGTTTATTCGGATGAGTTCGAAAACCAGACATATCGACCTACCGGAAGGGGTGGTTTTGGGGGGTTTTGTACCCCAAAAATGGGTTTTTTGCATTTTTCATATGTAAATTTTAAAAGTTTTAAATTTTTATTTTAACCATTGGATTTAGCTCAAAAAAACACACAATTTAGTATTTTGATGCTTTGCTCTATCTCCATTGGTTACCGAGATATTACAAAGTCTAAAGACAGTACATTGTCTTTTGGGGCTCCAATGTTAATCTTATGGAGAATAAGGATGTGTTAATATTTCACTTATTAACTAATATTTTTGGATAAAACTTGGTATTGAGCTTCATTTGGTTGAGATTCATCCATTTAAGGTAAAAAATCTTGGTTTTTGTACTTATCATGGCAGCAAACCTGCATACTCTTTTCCCATGTTAATCATATGGAGAATAGGCAAACTCTTTTATTTATGGACAGATATTGATGAAACTTACTATATGGCTTTATATGGTCGAAATAAATTTTTTCTATGTTAAAAACCTTCTTTTAGTGTCCCCCATGGCAGCATACCTGCATACTCTTTCCCTATATTTATCTTAAGGAGAATAGACATTTATTTCCCTATTTATGAGGACGTGATGAAATTTTGTTTACAAGTTTATCTGGTCAAAATTAATATTATTAATTTGGAAATTCGCTGAGTACGCAGGTCTGCTGCGACGGGGGGTATTTTAAAAGTAGCTAGCTACAACTACAACTACAACAAAAAAGTAGCTAGCTACTTTTTCACTACTTTACAAAAAGTCATAATAGAATATTTTGGTCATGTGGTTTAGACAAATGTCCATAAAAACGCAAAAAAAATTATGCGTACACACTAACATACATACGTTGATTGACATCCATTTGTATAATACCAATGTGAATATAGGCCATACCATTATAGAATATACAGGGTGTCTCTGAACTCTCTACTGACCTTTTAGCGAATTGCCCTATAGGGAATACGCTATTACGGTAGTAGTCACGGTAAGACCTAAGCCCGGGACCATGATACTTTTTCGTTTTGAGGTCCCTAGAAGTCAAAAACACCGTTCGTTCAAATTGATATATATATATATATGTGTGTGTGTGTGTGTGTGTGTGTGTGTGTGTGTGTGTGTGTGTGTGTGTGTGTGTGTGTGTGTCCGTGAACACGATAACTTTTGAACTGAATCTCCGATTTTGATGAAATTTGGTACAGGGTTGTAAGCCAGCATCTACTAGGTTGAGTTCGCGAACCAGAATGATCGGACCATGGGAACGGGGTTTTATGGGGTTTCAAAAGGTTTAAAAATGGGTTTTTGGCTTTTTTTACTTTTATTTAGAAAATCCAACAATTTTAACTTAAACCATTTAAAAGAGCTTAAAAAAAGAAACAATCAAGTATTTTGAATTTTTTACCTAGCTTAAATGGTTATGGAGAAAATTCAAAAAGTATGTTTTCCATGTTATTCTTATGGGAAATCAACAAAACCTTCTATCTTGCTTATTTATTGACATATCTTGATAAAATTTTGTATGTACATTCATTAGGAACTTATATTTGCTTAGAAAACCCATATGGCGGCAAACCTACGTACTAACCCCTATAGGGTTTATGGGGAAAATAAAAAGAACACAATAGCCTTATAAAATTTGGTATGTACAATCACTAGGTAGGGTTTAACTTATATTTACCAACAAACCCATATGGCGGCAAACCTACATACTCTCATCCCCATGGATTTTATGGGGAAATAGAGAAAATATACCAAAATTCCATTGGAAATTCGCTGAGTATGCAGGTATGCTGCGACGGGGGTATTAAGGTATTATTCCTGACAAGTCAAAATATCATATTTAAAATTTCCAAAACTCAATAGTTACCCGTACAGCCGCAATTTTGTATTTTTTAAGGAATAATTTTTAATTTAAGAGTAGCTGGACGTAATAAAATGAAATTTGGTACAAATCTTTTTGAAGTGAAGACCTAGTTGCAATAAAATAATCAATTTTTATCATTGATATTTTCAAAATGGCGGGCGTCTTTCACCTTAATTTGCATAAAAACTACATAAGGTAGAAAAATTTATGTTCTCATGAGTTTTTTTTTTTTTTTTTGGCAATTAAATTTAAAATCCAATGATGTAAAAATTATGAAAATTGGTTCATAAATAAGCGAGATAGAGCAATTTATCAGAGGCTAGTCACGGTCGTACAGCTTCACCGAGAGCAGTTTTGGTAACAAAACCATTGTTGAGCTGGCGTGCGGCTGCGCTTTTCGCGCTGCAACCCGCTCAGATGCGTGACTATTTGTATTAAAATCACTCTATCTCACTTATTCATAAACCGATTTTCATAACTTTTACATTGTTGTATTTTATATTAAATTTCCCAAGAAACACATTAGAACATAAACTTTGCTACCTTATCTAGTTTTTGTGAAATGCAAGGTTAAAAATTTTAAACAGCCGCCATTTTGAAAATATAAGTGATAACAAATTTATTATTTTTTCCCAGCAAAGATCTTTAATTAAAAAAGCTGTGTACCGAATTTCAAATTATTACGTCAAGTCGTTCTTAAATTTAAAATTATTCTTTAAAACATACAAAATGGCGGCAGTTTGGGTAACTATGAAGTTTTGGGAATTTTAAATATGATCTTTTGACGGTTCAGGAATAATACCTCATAAGGTCGGTAGAGAGTTCAGAGACACCCTATATATATGCTCAAAATTTCCATTTTCTAGTACTTTATGAAGTTTGAAAAACTGATTGTAAGCTGTCCACGGTAAAACCAACTGAGACTGTGATTTAGACATCAGTGCCATTGCAAATAAACTGTGTTTTTAAAACTTCATTAGCATTAATAACTTGATAAATAATTTAGTTATTGTAACACAAAACAATGGCAAGATGGCAAGAGATCGGAACAACTTAACCTCACACATCAACTCCAACTCATGACTCAATAAGGCAGACGACAGACAACGTCAACCAAACGTTTTCAAGCGTACTAATTTATACTGACTGTTCGTCCACATAGTCAACAATTAATAGTGGTGAAATTGTGTTTTTCTTTGTATTCGGTAACTATTCAAAGTAGCGTAATTGGGTTATTTCCATTAGTTAAAAATTTTTGGCCTTTCAGTACCAAATGTAGCGTGAAAAGTAGCGTGATTCACGCTATATATTAGCCTTTAAAATGTAGCAACGCTACAATATTAGTTGCTACTTTGAAAAGTAGCGTCGTTACACTACAAACTACAAAAAAAGTAACGCGCTACAAGTAGCGCTCTACTCCCCAACACTGTTCTTAAGCGTATTGTACAAACTGAGGACCAATAAGCCACTTACATTCAAATGACTGCTTGTATGAAGTCTTAAAATTGACAGTGAATTACGCAACCGTAAATAACAGAAAACGCCAGGAGGTTTCCAAACGGGGTTTGCCCATTAGCATAGGACGACTACGTATGAGCTATGTAAAATGTATTGCCTAAGAACAATTTGTGTAGATGTTACATTATTTGCAATAACTTACAATATTCATCCGTAACATTGTACATTGACAAATAAAAATATGTGATTGATTGATTGAACTTTTAAAAGTCATCTTAACCTTTGGGCTAGTTGCACAGTCGGCATTGTAAACCATATAGCTTTTGGGCAAATCATGGTTTTGTATACTCCTACTTTAGATGCCGTTTTTTAATTGATTTTCTTGAAATTTGGTAATCATTTAGTTTGTTAGGACTCTCATACCTTAAGAGTTTAAAAATGTAATAATATAAACTTGACATAGAAAAGTAACTCAATTTTTCTTTTTTTTAACATTTTTTTGTACTACATTAGACTCACTCAACCGGACACCTCAGAACCAGGCCGGGCCGAATAATGAATTGGCCAGTTAAACAGAGGTTCATTTAAAAACGCCAATCTAATTGATTTGGCCTAAATGTAATTATGACTTAAAAACATCTCTAAATATATAACTGTATATGATATTTATCCAACACCCGACACCTATGAAATCCACGACTAAACTAAACTAACAATAATTTGATCATTATCATGGTCTACTGGATAGCAGGTCCATATGCATTCACTTCCGGTGGCATTTACTTCCGTCCAGAACGTAAATATTATGTAATTGGTTTGAGAACGTCAATGTGATATAATGTTGAATTGAATAATACAGCAGATATAAGAAAACAGGGCCGCCGAGAGGGGGGGGGGGGCAGGGGGGCAGTTTGCCCCGGGCCTCAAGAGACAAGGGGCCTCATCATCAAGCGTTTTTTTTTTTTTTTTTTTTTTTTTTCTATGGTAGCAAAATGTAATTTTTGCATAGACTATGTAGTAACACCATGTGTTTTTGAAGACCCATAAAAATCTTACTAAGTAACAAAGTATAGCCTATGAAATTATATACAGGCCTATCAAATGGCCTGTCAAATGGCCTGTATATATCAGTATAAATCTGTATATAAAATGACCTTATATATCAGGCCTGTATTATGAGTCACCGTGGTTTTAAGCTCTGTGTCAATGAACAGACGCCGCGGCGCCGCGCCCGCCGCCTCGTGCTGTGCCGGTATTTGACAGCTATACCATTGCAAAAATGTTATATTTTGCAACAGACCCTTCACGGCTTCGACTAATATTGTTTTGTCTGCGTTTGTTGGTCCAAGTATATAAGATAAAAAGAGATATATAAGATAAAAGTGTCTTTTAATAATGTCATAAATGAATTTGCCATATTGAAGGCAAGAAAGAAACGTTTGCAAGTTGGTTAGTTTTTGTGAACGGTACTTAGTTTTGCTTGAGAACCAACACTGAATTATCTAATGGCTTAGGAATGAAGTTGAGGGTTAGTATCAAGTAAATAGGACTTTGTGTAATTCTTTCAATTTTATAAATTAGGAATAATTATGAAGCAAAAGCAACTAATTATAAGTTCAAAGATTGTTTGGTAAAAAAATGTAATTAATTAACAATTTTAAAATATAATGCACTTTTATAATTTTTCCTGTATACTTAGCCAATTCAAAATACTTAAGTTCGGCCTAAAACCACTTGGTAGCTCTCCAATAAGCACTCTCAAACCCAGCCAAAGTGCAATTTTGACTAAATTATTTAATTTAGGCCTACGGTAAACCTAAGTACATTTGATCTATCTATAGGCCTATCTTAAAATAATACAAATAAAATATTTATGAATAACTTAAGAAAAGAAACTAAACTGTCTGCATAGATACAAAATAAATATTTAAAGAAATAATAATAAAAATGTGTAGCCTATATTGCATCTGGTTCGAACACAGACGACGGGCAGGGATGCACCGAACGAGGGGGGGGGGGGGGGGTGGCCGGGGGCCTCACACCGGAACTCTGCCCTGGGCCACACAAATTCTCTCGGCGGCCCTGTAAGAAAACAACATTTCCGGTGAAACATGGGTGGTTAAAGCAACATTAAGAGACAAGGTTGGCCGGTTAAAGTGGAGACCGGTTAAAAGGTGATCGTTTAATTAAGAGGAAGTTTACTGTAATACTATTTATTTTTACTGATGTATCAAGTATGAGGAACTTACATCCAACCCTAATGTACAAGGAAACAAACTTTTTTACAATTAATATTAAAAAACACTGTCCGCACAGGTTTGGCAGGCTTTTGGCATGTTTTCAGTGGTTTTATGGGGGTGAAGATATCTCCTAAGTGACATAAAATATTTAATCTACTTATGTAGAACAATATTTAAATACGGTTTAGGTATACATTTTTTAGGCATTTTCGAATATTTTCATGACTCAATCATGTGTTTGGATCAAACAGTACATGATCTCAAACCTCCAAAGGAACTTTCCACATACTTAAACCACAATACTCTTGTATGTTCCAGGAGCTGCAAGATCTCAAAGGATTTGTGGAGAAAGTGCTGCCCAGCAAGTGAGACGTGCCAAAAACATTTTCCTCTTCTTTTGGTTTTGTTAAATCGTTATTTAAACATGGTCCCAAAAAGCACTAAAATAAACTAGCTAGCAAAGCTTCAATATACCTCAACCACAAATCTGACCGATGTCTAAATAATTTCAGTTTTCAAGAGAACACAGACATTCCCACTATGAGAGGAATCTCCTAAACTTGTATATTTTTGCATGAGTATATGATGTATATTAAAATATTTTTAGGGTAACCGAATACCCTTGTTACTGCATTTTGAATCGAAGTATCGGATAATATTCCATAAAATAGATACTCCTTCTTCTAGTCTTAATAATTTTAAGGAAGTAAAACCTTTTCTGTTAGATTAAATTTTAGCATAAGTGTTCTAAATGGGATGTCCACCACTGGCATTCAGCAATATTTGGACAAATATAGCGTTTATTAAACCCAATATTGTTTCCTTTTACCCTAATACCACAGTAATTAGTATTTATTTTTCATTTAAATAATGTATCAAAATGCAAAAAAAATTATTATAACATCACACCTAAAAATTTTAATAAATGTGACCCATCTAAAAATTTTCTCTCGCAAATTAAATATTTATTAAATTTTTATCAGGTTTGCCAAACTAAAGTTGTTATTATTATTGAGAGTTACATTATACAAGAAAATTCAAGCCACAAGCCTGCAGTACACGTTTTCTGTGAGGTATGTACCCATTGTACTCACTGTTCTAGTTTTTTTATTAACTTCTTGAGATTATCTAGCCATTAGATTATCTATATCATGGTTTGAATGCTGTGTGCTTTTAATATTGCTATTTTTTAGCCATCCTAAAAAACTCTTACCTTGCCTTACTGTCTATCCTTGTGCATGTGTATGTCTACTTGCTGGATTCTCTTGTTTAATAAAAGGTTGTCTTTTACTCCGCACAAAGGTGATCTGCTGTTAGCCTCAGTATGATGTACTTTCTTCTCTTATTCTCTTTTTAAATGCCAATGATATATAGCATATTTTAAAGTGAAGATAATGATGGGTAGAGTGTGCGATGCATCGCAATTGCATTGCAATTTCGATTCGATTCGATGCAGAGGTATTCGAAATTGTAATGCATCGAGTACGTTCGATGCGACTCAGAGTACGTGCCGAATTTTCATTTTATAAAAGAAATAAAAATGTATTCTGTGTTTGTGTTTCATTTTCATTGAAACCTAATTCCCATTTCCACTATTTAAATTTAAACCTAAACTCTTTCTCAAAAAGAACAACTACGCAGTTTGGGTGATGGGTGACGACGACAAAGAAAGGTAAGCGGTGAAATGATACTCTGCAATAATAAGTTCATTTGAGTATATTATATTTGATCAGATGTCAAGTGATTTTGAAATTCATATTTTATAGTTTTATCTTTAGTGGGATTGGGAAACTATAAGATATGTAAATTTGCAATAAATTGAAGAAATCATACTGCTTTGCATCGCATCGAATTTGAATCGATTAGAATAAAAATTCTGTGAATCGAATCGTTGCATCAAATTGAAAAAACTTTGGTGCATCGCACACTCCTAATGATGGGTGTATAATGGGTGTATCTCTATTACCGACCAAGAAGAGCTGATTCATATGTCAAAGTCATTAATAGTGCATTAAATAAAAGAAAGCTGAGTCCAGTTTTGAATTTTTGAATAAATGATGCTTTCTAACAACTGGTCGATGTTAGACAGTAACAAGACTGGGATTTAGACCGTTCCCCATCAAAACATTAAAAAAAAGAAAAATGCCACTGGCATGAATATAAAAAAAAAGAAAAAACAGAAATAAAAAATAGCTGTAAAGCTGCGTCCGCACTGGCCGAACAAATCAACAAACATTCATAACGAACAATTACCGTCTGTATGATTTATATTGTGAAAGATTAGCAAAGAACAAAAAAAAGTTTGGAAGAACTTTGTTCGGCGAACATGTTGGGCCAGTGCGGACGCGGCTTTACAGGCTTGCTGTGCACTGATTTAACTGTATTAATTAATTGTAAATGTTTTTTTCTACAGTAATATTTGTAAACAGTTGCACTCTTAAATTAATATGCAAATAAAACTCTGATTGGTGTTGAGCTAATTATGGAACTCGAGCTTTTTCAAAAGCCTTATGAAGGGATAATGTGTTATTATCCAAATTCTTTGCCGAATGATTGGCGAAAATAACCCCCTGGTAAACGTATCACAAATGTAATCATTCTTATTTTGTTGTGCAATAACCAAATAAAAGATTGTCCGCTGACCTGTCCGTGCTTCTTTATGGAGCAGAGGTGGTGGCAGACGCTCTTGATAAAGAGTTATACAGGTTGCGACTCGCCCGGGTTCAGCATCAAGTTGTGTTCCGCCTACCGGACAGTGTCCGAGCCTGCCGTCCTGGTGGTCGCCGGATCCCTGTCATCCCTGTCAAGCTCTTGGCAGGAGAGAGGAAGTCGATTTATCAGAGACAAGGCGAGATCCGCAAGGACACGGCAAGAACAGAAGAGCGCAGAAGGACACAGCTGGGAGCACGACACTCCAGGACGATGGACTGCACGAAATATCAAGCAGTTTCAACCAAGGGTGGAACGGCTGGTACTTGGACTACTACCTGACCCAATTCTTGACAGGTCACGGCTATTTTCGGTCGTACCTGAACCGGATGGGCAAGACCGGTTCACCGGACTGCATTTATTGCCCAGGTGTTCCTGACAATGCGGAGCATACCTTCTTCCGCTGCCCCCGTTGGGAAGGGCCCCGCCTGGAGGCCGCACAAATTTTTGATGCATTTTCGGTGGACTCAGTCTGCCAAAAGATCTTGGAGGATGAGGGCAACTGGGATTGTTTATCACAGTTCGTCCTCCTGGAAAAGAATACCGAATCTGGACCGCAAAGTGGAACAGATCCCTTGATCGAACGGCTGGATAAGGAGCGAGCCCCACGGGCGTAAGCCAAATTTAGGCCTAGCCTGACATAATGTGATAAACAATTCCAGGTTAGAATCCTAAAAAGTAGAGGAGGTTTTTTAGTGGATAAAATCTTTTTTTATGGGAGCCCCACACTACAGGCTGGCCACCTGTGTGTCTAATGCATTTTTCCCGCCTCTCCTTAAAAAAGAAAAAAACCAAATAAAAGTTAAAAGTTTTACTTAAATCTTTCAGAGCTTGTAAATGTTGATCCACTTGGAATAAATCAAAATATTTTATAATTATTAATATATATTGAAGTGATGTGAAAATTCATTTATTGATCTATGCAAGAAAATATAAAATATTACATTACATTCACAATAATTACTGACAATTACACATCTATATTATTAATACGTACATGGGAACTTTGTAGACTATAAGGCTTTTTGGTTCTAAGATTTACCTCCACTTATTATATATTAAAACACGCGTCTGTTAGAATTACCTGAGGCTGTCAGTGGTCCTGATCTGGTTATGTAGAAACCAAGGTTTTGAACTTCAAAGGTTCATTTTCTAGCTAGGAACATCAATTCACTTAATCCTTGATGGAAGGAGCTTCGTCACGACTTCACACACACAAAACGAACATTTAAAAACATTTCAAACAAGTACAAAACTGGCCAGTATTAAAAAACTTCGCATGCAACTGGCGCGGTTTGTTCCGGAAGGTGAATCATCATAGTCGGTACCTTGTGTCTGGTGATGTATCACCGCTTCCCCTGCCTTGCTTGTCTTTATCAGTGCCTTTGTTATCTTGTGCCTCTACTATCCATTATTTTAATGGCTATAATGGCTATAATATAAAAAATCACTAATCACTAAATCAATATTTGAGACAGGGACCTCACATAGTGGGTATTTGAACCTGAACATGAATGAGAGATGAGTGTAGGATGATTGTGGCGCGATCTTATAGTCTTGTTACTGACTAAGGCCATATTCTCCTTAGGCAGGACTGTTAATTAATAGCCCAACATTCAATGGTATCTAGGGACCTAAGGTTTAACGTGGGATCCGATCCACAATTTCAACCTCATATATGAATTGGCCTAATTATGAGGATGGTTTTTATGGATGAACTAGTATTCACTAGTGCGGACGTTAATCCCCACTAGGGAATATCGCATCCACAAGCCATCGCTTATAACTGTCAACAATTCGTGACCTCTAAGTAGCTGGATTACAGGTCGTCGCCACCGTATAAGTATCGGGTAAACTGAGCCTTGCTTTTTGGTTGAGAAAAGCGTTAATTGAACAACATAGGTCTACATAGGTACTTTAACAATTTAAAATATCAAAGGGACAGAACAATATGTCTGCAAGCCACAAATGAGACAAGTCTTACATCTTTGCCTGAAGATCTTTGGATACACCACAGGCTGGGGGAAGACAATGTTGACGGACGATGACCCTTTATCTAAGTTACATTCTTGGCATTGTGAGTGTAGCTGTTATTGAAATAAGTCGATTGGAGTTTTTTGGGGGATTGTGGATTGGTATTTGTTTTGGTTCTCTAAAGGATTTTAAGTGAGTTGTAATATAGTTACCCTATATTACAACTATTTTTTGGTTTATGGCCAAAGCCATAAACTGTAAAAAGTAAATTATTGTGTATTACTGGATGAAAAAGCTTTTTAATTAACCCAACATTGTCTCTATTTAAATTAGATACCTTGTTCTTGAATTCTACATCGTAAGAAATGCAACAAAGTCTCTAGAATTTTGTTTTTAAAAGTATTAGTTTTCAAAATTCTCAGGGTATATCTCTTGAGACAAGGGGGTAAACTAGATATAGAGTGCTACAAGTATTAAGAAGTTTGTCTCCTTTTGATTGGTGACATTTTACCCACGATTCACGCCGTTTAATTGGCAACCAGTCCTTGTTTCCGATCTGTTTTTTACACACACTTAAACCCAATGTTTCTATGATAACCAATCTAAATCAAAGCCCATCAAATCAGAGGTTTTAAAAACAAACAACAAAAATCAGACGTTTTTCAAGTATAAGCTGTGATTTTTGTAGCTAGTGTAGACTAATCAGAATAGCTAAAATTTGTAAACAAGGAAACGAGGGTTAAGTGTAGGTTGGTTACCAAGGAAACGACAGGAATTGAGGGTAAAATGGCAGTGATCAAAAAGGGGCAATAAATTATAACACTTGTTTATCACTTTATGTCTAGTTTAACCTCCTAGGACGGATGGGCGAGTGTGATGGATCAGATGAGGTTAAGTTTTGTTACCAGCAGATGCATTTGGTGGGATTATTAACAGCCCAAATATTAACATTGGTCGGGTTCACGTTCATTCACCGCATCCACCGCAACCGGGATTTAGATAGTCATGTGACAAATCCCATTGGCCACGTGATCAAATCCCGGTGGATCCTGGTGACGTCATTTTGTTGCCGTCTTATGAACCCACCGTGATTTTGATTGTTGACGTTCACGTGCTAACCGCAAAAAATCCACCGCATCCCGGTTGCGGTGGATGTAACGTGAACCCGACCATTAAGACTCCTGGACTCCCTGGTTTGAGTAGGGGTGTCATAGATCATATGTTTAAATTATCACATGTTTAATTTCTTTATATTTATTTTTATTTCATTGTATCTTGTTAAAAACTCTGATATGTTATTTGTTTTACCTAATGCTCAATTGTGTTGAATTAAACCTTTATTTAGGTCAAATCTAGTTTCATTTCTGCTACAATTAATTCAACACTACAAAATGGAAAAGTTCTTAAAACCAGATAGGCTAAATGTTGACTCGAATAGTCCCACAGCAGCACAAGACTGGGACCATTGGTACAGAACATTCCAGAACTTCATTGAAATTTCAAAAGTTGAAGAAGCCGATAAACTGAAACTGCTAATAAATCTTGTCTCACCTTCAGTATATGCACATATCAGCGAATGTGTTCAATTTGATGATGCATTAACTAGACTGCGAAAACTTTATTGCAAACCAGTAAATGAAGTGTTTGCCCGACACAAATTGTCAACTCGAAAACAACAACTCGGTGAAAGCATAGACCAGCACCTTGAAGAATTGAGAATAATAAGCAAGGAATGTAATTTCAAATCGGTGTCGGCTGAAACAAATAGAGATGACTGCATTCGAGACGCGTTCGTTAACGGACTCATATCTCCCCAGATACGACTACGACTCTTGGAAAACTCTAATCTACCCTTAAATGAAGCATATGAACAAGCAAGATGTTTAGAAATCGCCCAACAAAATGATTCAATGTATCAAATTCAAGCAAATCTAAACAAGATATCTGACGAAAATCCATCAATCATGGAAGATAAAGCTGAGCCTCATCAACCCCCAACAGTCGCCGCTGCAGCTCTGAAATGTATATTTTGCGGATATGACAAACACACAAGGAACACTTGTCCAGCCAGAAACGCCATATGTAAAGCCTGTGGTAAGAAAGGCCATTTTATCAAGGTATGTCGAAGCACTTCTAATGTAAAAACTCATTCTAAGTCATATGGTAGAGAGTCTTCATCGGCTTGTTCTGTTATTTCTCAATCACTTGGAGAAATGATATCTGCTGTTCATCCCGGTCTTTCAAAAGCTACTGTACCTATTATTGTAAATCACTTGCACACATCTGCTTTAATAGACACTGGGAGCTCAGCAAGTTTCATCAATGATACGTTAGCTCGAAAACTAAAATTAAAAACTTATCCTTCTCAAATCGGGTTGGTAACTATGGCATCAAACTCTCTCAGTTCTCAAACACTAGGTGCCTATACAGTAAGACTAAAGCTACTAAATAATGTATATGAAAATGTTTCTCTGTCTATACTCCCTAACTTATGCACGGACATAATAATTGGGCATGATTTACTTGCACGTCACTCTAAGCTAGAAATGGATCTTGGTGGATCTGATAATCCACTTGCTGTTAGTTGTTTAGCCGTGGCCAAAGTTAAGCCTGCAGCTTTGTTTACACATCTCACCTCGGAATGTAAGCCTATTTCTATCAAGTCTCGTTCGTATTCTGAATCAGATGCAAAATTTATTTCTGAAGAAGTATCTAATCTCTTAAAAGAAGGTGTTATTGAACCTAGTATATCTCCTTGGTGGGCGCAAGCTCTGGTCACATCATCTAGCAATCATAAATGTAGAATGGTTATTGATTATTCTCTGACTATAAATAAGTTCACACTCTTAGATGCGTACCCACTCCCTAAGATTGAAGATTTAGTCAATAGAGTTGCTAACTTTTCTGTGTTCAGTACCATTGACTTGAAAAGCGCGTACCATCAGATACCTATTATAGATGAAGACAAATACTACACAGCCTTTGAGGCATGTGGTAGATTGTACCAATTTAAAAGAATACCGTTTGGCGTGACGAACGGTGTTGCTGCTTTTCAGCGTTGTCATAGATGAAAGTATTCAGTTAGAAAACCTCAATGACACATTTGCATACTTAGATGATGTTTCTATCTGTGGAAAGACACAAAAGGAGCATGATCTCAACTAAGATAGATTTATGAAAGCTGTAGCAAAATACGGCCTAACCGTAAACAAGGATAAAAGCTCATTTTCACTCTCCACTATTAATCTACTGGGCTATACAATCAGTAAAGGGGTGATTAAACCAGACTTGGATCGTCTTCTTCCTCTCAAGAATCTTCCGCTTCCCTCAGATGTCGCTTCTCTCAGAAGAACTATTGGGATGTTTTCCCATTTCTCCAGGTTTATACCAAGGTTTTCGGAAAAGATTCAGCCACTTACTAAATCCAATTTTCCATTGTCCTCAGAAGCTACTTCTGCTTTTGAAAATCTTAAACGAGAAATAGAAAACGCGTCTATGTTTCCTATTAGCCCTGAACTGCCATTTACTGTAGAGACGGATGCCTCTGATACTATCATAGCTGCCACACTCACTCAAGATGGTCGGCCTGTAGCATTCTTTTCTAGAGGTCTAAACTCCAGTGAATTGAAACATAGTTCAATTGAGAAAGAAGCTTATGCTATTATAAAGGCGATACGAAAATGGCGACATTTCTTGCTTGGGCGTCATTTTAAGTTGGTCACGGACCAGAAATAGTCTCCTTTATGTTCCACTCAAAACATTCTGGTAAGATTAAGAACGAGAAAATCATGAGATGGCGACTTGAACTTTCTTGTTACAGCTATGACATTGTTTACAGGCCTGGGAGAGAAAATGTGATTGCAGACACACTGACTCGTACTGGTATTTGCAACTCTGTCTCCGATAAACTGGAGAAACTAAGAAGTTTACACCATTCATTATGTCATCCAGGAGAAACCCGTATGTATCATTGGGTTAGGAGTAAGAACCTACCCCATACATTGGAGGAAATCAGAAAAATAACATCTTCTTGCAGAATATGCGCTGAGATCAAACCAAGATTTTGCAAAAGTGAATGAAAACTCATAAAATCAACAACTCCATTTGAACGACTCAATGTTGATTTCAAAGGTCCTTTGCCTTCATCTACAAGAAACCGATACATATTAACTATCGTTGATGAATACTCAAGATTTCCATTCGCTTTCCCTTGCCCAGATCTTTCTTCTGAAACTGTCGTTTCTAAATCCAAGCAATTATTCTCAGTCTTTGGTGTACCTGCCTTCATTCACTCAGACAGAGGAACCTCGTTTATCTCCCAAGAAAAAGAGTATTTGTTTAGTAACGGAATCGCAACGAGTTGTACTACTCCTTACAATCCGCAAGGCAACGGACAAGTGGAACGTTACAATGGTGTCATATGGAAAACGGTTGAGCTGGCTCTGAAGAATAAAAACTTGAATATTACAAAATGGGAATCGGTATTAGACAAAGCACTCCATGCAGTAAGATCATTACTATGCACCTCTATAAACTGCACACCCCATGAGCGGATGTTTAGCCATCCAAGAAGATCTACTAATGGAGTCCCCACACCCAGTTGGCTTATGAAACCAGGACCAGTGCTGATGAAACGACATGTTCGTCAATCGAAGTATGACCCGCTCGTGGAAGATGTCACCCTAATAGATGGGAATGCAGAGTATGCCCATATTCGTCTTCCAGATGGGCGAGAGACCACCATTTCAACTAGGCACTTAGCACCTGCACCCGCAGAAGATTTCAACCCATCACAAGAGTACAATGAAGAAACTACCAATTTGCCAAGCTGTCCAATTGAAAATGTGATTGATAGAGAATGCACATCTCCTGATTTGAGAGTAACACCAGAAATCATAAAACCAGTACCTACTCCTCAAGACACACAGTGTTCCAGAAGCCCTTATTCTTCCTCTCCCTTAAATGTGCGTCAGAGCTCTCGCGTTAAGCGCCTCCCAGCTTATCTTGCAGATTATGATTTGAACTTAAAAAGATAGGTAGGGAGAATGTCATAGATCATATGTTTAAATTATCACATGTTTAATTTCTTTATATTTATTTTTATTTCATTGTATCTTGTTAAAAACTCTGATATGTTATTTGTTTTACCTAATGCTCAATTGTGTTGAATTAAACCTTTATTTAGGTCAAATCTAGTTTCATTTCTGCTACAAGGGGATTCCCTCAATAGTGTCTCCTTCCAGGTTAATCACTCCCCCCCTTCCCCCCCCACACCCCGGCCATATCAATATCCAATTTACATCATTGACCTATTTTTACCTGTAACGGAGAAAATTCAAAAAAAACAATTTCCATGTTATTCTTATATGAAACATACAAACCCCTCTATCTCACTTATTTATAGTTGTAACTTGATAAAATTTTGTGTTTACTTTCACAAAGCAAAGATTAATTTAGTATTTGTTTAAAACCCCTTGGGGGTTTTTTGGAAAAGACTGAAAAATTAAAATATCTTGAACAAATTGGTATGCACCTTTAATTAATTAGTAATTAACCTACATTTGCTTATAAAAAACCCCTAAATGCAGCAAACCTACTTAAAGACCCCCATATAATGTTTATGGTTAAAATGCAATTGTCAAAATTTACTGGAAATTTGCTTTGCACGCAGATTTACTGGGACAGGGGTATTTAATTTTTTTTTTCTATTTTATTTTATCTGAGTGGGAAAATTCAAAAATATAACCTCAAACCTCCCTATGTACTTCAGGTATGGGGAGTCAGCCAATCTTCATGAAAAGCTTAAACCGTCTCGATACTACTATATGACTATTTGATGCAAAATAAATATTTAGTTTTTTTTTTTAACATACCAGCTGATTTTACAATGTTTCAACTTGATACTGAGCTCCTGGTAACTTCATTTTGAGGTAAGTACCACAGAGGAAGTCTAAATAGATAGCGCATTTTACCTTTGAAAACTTTCAACTAAATTACAGTAAATGCTCTCATAACCGGCCATGGGCATGGACAGATTTCCTGGTGTTTAAGAGCCCCCCCCCCAAGACTGACATTTTCGCATTATAATAATAATACAAATGAATTGTTATTTTTACAACTACTTTTAATCCGTTTCACCCCATGCACAGGTCTTCGACCCATATGAGGTTTATTAAATGTTATAGTATTTTTAATGTTGCGTTGTGTATTAATTTATGAATAAAGAATTATTTGATTTGATTTGTGAAATTAAATACTAAAGATTTATTTGTAGAAGTAATAGGCTGCTTAATCACTTTTTAGACCTTTTTAGCTATAAAACTAACCAACAAATTAGGTTTTAATGTTTGAATCTGGTATGGTACATTAACATCTTATACTTTCCAGAAAGCTCAGTCCCCTTGATATACAGACCTAAATCCACCCGTGGCCCCGGATCAACGATGCTTCAGATTCTTTGTGCCTCTCTTCTGACACAGAGCAGAGATCGGTTTATTCAGCCTGAACCTTTCCTTGGAATCGAGAGACTTTGTTATTTTTTCCTAAAATAGAATCGTATAGGATCAGGTAGTATTAAGGTCTTATGAATGGTCTTATTATGGTCTTTGTTAATATTCACAAGGGAAACTCATAATATTAACTTTCCCCATGCACAGACCCATAGTCTTTGTGTGAATTATTTCCAATTTTATGTTGTTCTGTAACACTGTTTGTACTTTTGGTTTTGAATTGTGGATGTCATTCTGTTGGCTCTCCGCTCGTTCATTGCAGGTGTGTATAGCCTATTTTTATAATTGACAAGTTATAATATATTTCATTTTGATGTATATTATGTGTGTATTTAGTTACCTGCAAGTGACATTTTCATTTTTTTTTTTTTTTACTGACCTAGGCCTTGATCCCATTGGGGTCAATTAAGAGAGGGTTTCTGTACATTGTTGGAGACCATACACATAGATAGTTTGACTATATCTATTATAGTAGGACTCACGAAAATAGTCCGATGAGAGTCGATTCATTGTTGCCAGATTTATTTAAACCCGTTTTTATACTTTGTTACACTTGGTAAACATAACCACAAATGACAACATTGTAGGGCGGGATGGGGTGAGGGGGGACACAGCTGTTAAAATTTCCATCGGACTATTTTCGTGCATCTTACTATAGTCATTTCAATCTTTTTATTACCATTTCTTGTTTTACATGATTTCTAACATTTTTGTTTTTTTTCAGATGAAAGTGAAGAATCTCTAGAGGAAATAGAATTTACTGATGTCACTAATTCCATGCAGGAAAACAGGAAAGAAAAGAAAGCCTATGGTTTAAATGAAAGCAATAAAATGCTTCCCAGAACTGGTAAACCATACACAACGTACATGAAAACAGAAGACGGGTACATCCCTGTAAAAAGGAGTGCCCGAAAAATGAAGGAAACTTGCAAATCTAAACAGTGCTCCAAGTCTCATTTGAGATATTGCAACATCATTACTGAAAATCAGAGAAAACAGATTTTCACTGACTTCTGGGAAAATCTGAACCGGGACCAAAAAAAGGAGTATATACGTCAAATGGTTGAAAAAACAGAAGTTGTTCGACGAAGATCTAGAAAAGATATGAGAGAACGAAGCAATACTTTGAAATATCATTTTGTGTTGGATGGAGAAAAATTACAAGTATGTAAAAATATGTTTATTTCAACACTGGGACTGTCGGCAATACCACGTACTTGGCTGAATCTTTCAACAGAGGAGAGTCTCACTACAGACACCGGCGATGAGAGACAACACGAGAGTGAGCAGGAGACCAATGAGGTGGATATTGGGGAGACCACTTACGAATCAGAATATTTTGATATGAAATCGGATTATATTGATATAAAACAGGAAATAAAAAGTGAATTGATAGATTGAAGTTAAACTTGAAGTTCATTTTTTCTACCTTTTTTCCATTTTGCAAATTTTAGTGAATTTTCTTATAAGGGATACGTTATTACCAATGGTAGTCACGGTAAGACCTAAGCTGGGGACTATGATCCTTTCTTGTTTTGAGGTCCCTAGAAGCCAAAAATAGCATTTGTTCAAATTTTTATGTAGCTGTTTATATTTGGTGATTTATTGTATACAAAGTATCCATTAACACAATAAGTCTCGAATGGAACCACTAATTTTAATGAAATTTCGTACATATTAGGTGTAGGGCAGCATTGATCAGGTTAAGTTTGAAAACCAGCTTGATCGGACCATTGGAATGGGGTTTTATAGTGTCCAAAAGGGTTTTAATGGGTTTTGGCCATTTTTTGCTTTCAATTTTAAAGTTTGATAATATTTACATAAACCAATTTAAAGAACTTAAAAAAAGTTAGTACTTTGAATCATTAGCTTAACTAGTTAGGCCCTACATAGAAAATTAAATTCGAGTTTTTCATGTTATATTTATGCGAAATGTAAGAAAACTCTGTGTATTGCTTATTTATGAACTTATCTTGATAACAATTTGTATTAACTTACACTAGGTTGGGGGTAACTGATATTTACTTGAAAAAATCTATAGCAGCAAACCTACATACTAAATCTCATGCTATCCTAATAGTAAATAAGTGTATAGGCTTAATGCGAGAGAGAGAGAGAGAGAGAGAGATCAATTTATACAGAACCAAATAAGTAGAGACTTCATATGTTAAAAATTTTAGTTCTGCCCTCGAAAACCAGAGTAAAATAAAGTGCTGAGTACATTTCTGGGGGTGCACCATACCTCCATATTTTAACAATTATCACAGTAATACAAATGAAAAATACTTTGCAACCATTATGAACTATGTTACATAACACAAGAAATGTTTATTTTTAAATAAAGAAATAGGTTACCTTTTTTGGTCTTAAACCAAACAAACAATAAACTAGGTTTTGGTGTTTGAATTTTGTATCCAAATATACCTTCCAGAAAGCTCGGCCCCCAAGATATTAACCTATTTGTGACCACTGTCGACACTTGTCTACACAGCATTTTAATTTATAAAAGTTCATGGAATTTTAGGTTTTTCATGATTAAAATTGGCATTTTGGAGTGAAAGTATAGTTATCTTTCATATTTCAAGGCCGTAGTGGCACACACACGGTAAACAAAAGTAAAAAGTAGCAAAATCAGTGTTGACCAATGTGCAACTCTCAAAGAATCAACCGATCCCGTCAACTTCCATGCAAGCCTTCCCCCGTTAATTTAACGTGGGCCCTCCCACCAACGTTGCCACAGATCGGCTAACCCTTTTTAAGAGTTGTACCACCAGGTCAGGTTTGGTCATGTGCGGATTCGAACCCACGTCAACGTAGACATCCTGGCCAGGGATGCCTACGCCTAAGCCAATTCAGCTATCACGACCGGCAGCCTAGACATGAGAATTTGGGTTTTGAACGGTGTGCGCCCCAAGCGGGGAAGACTGTAGGCCATTGGAATGCAAGTTCGCTACAAGAGCGCAGCACAAAGCCACTGCACTCAATTTGGGCATAAATGGGTTAAGACCTAAATCCACCCTTAAACTGTCAGATTAACCAGCTCTTGGCCCAAATTAGTTTTATGTCTGAAAATTAAGAATCAGTTTTATGGATGGTTTGTTTAATCAACCTTTCCTAGAAATTGAGAGAAGAATGGAACAGAACCATTTTTTTTTGTTATTGCTTTACAAAATTATAATTGTATTAGACCAGGTAAATCTTTGGTATGAATCACATGAGAAACTCATAAAATCAAACATTATTTATTGTTGGCTTTTCTGCTGCATTGCACTTGTGTTAAGCCTATTTTTATAGTTGGTAAATTATTTTTTATTTATATAGTATAATACAATATATTTTACGTCAATTAATATTATGTATGTCTGTAGTTGATTGCTTCAACCAACCTTTTAGTTTAACTGCCTCACCTCGCCTATCCTCATGAGGGTCGTTAAGAGAGGGCTAACTGTGCAAAGTGTCACTTCCTCGGTGACGATACCTTAACTCTAGTTACTAATGTCACTTCAATATTTTATTACTAATTAGAGTTTTATTTATTTTTCAGATGAAAGTGAAGAATCTCTAGAGGAAATAGAATTTACTGATGTCACTACTTCCATTCGGAAAAATAGGAAAAAAAAGAAAACCTCTGGATTAAAAAAAGATGAAATCAATAAAATGCTTCGCAGAACTGGTGAATCCTACATAGCGTACAAGAAAACAGAAGATGGGTACATTACTGTAAAAAGGAGTGCCCGAAAAATGAAGGAAACTTGCAAATCCAAAGGTTGCTCCAAGTCTCGTTTGAGATTTTGTAACATCATAACTGAGGATCAGAGGAAACAGATTTTCACTGATTTCTGGAAAAATCTGAGCTGGGAACAAAAAAAGGAATATATCCAATGTATGGTTGAAGCAGCAGAAGTTGCTAGACGAAGGTCTAGAAAAAATAAAAGAGAAAGAAGCAGTACAATGAAATACCATTTTGTGCTGGATGGGAAAAAATTACAAGTATGTAAAAAGATGTTTCTTTCAACACTGGGACTGTCAACAATACCACGTACGTGGCTGAATCTTTCAGCAGAGGAGAGTCTCGCTACAGACACCGGCGATGAGAGACAACACGAGAGTGAGCAGGAGACCAATGAGGTGGATATTGGGGATACCACTTACGGATCCGAATATTTTGATATAAAATCTGATTATATTGATATACAACAGGAAATAAAAAGTGAATTGATAGATGAATGTTAAACTAGAAGTTTTATTCTCCTACTTTGTTTGTGGCATATTACTCATCTTTTTATTCACACCAAAGGTGGTGGTCGGTGTGTTACCTTAGGGTCATACCGATTTTATCTTTGACCTCTTTTTGATAATTATTTCATCAAATAATGAAGAGAAGTTTTATTTAGGGTTGGTACTTGATGTTAGTTAAATTTTTAGTAAAATGAATAATGATAAGAGTTTAATTCCTGATAATATCTCCCAAGAAATTGTAACTGTCATCTGTTATCTTAGAAAACAGTTCAGGGATAGAATATACAGTAGCTCCGACCGTGATGGGAGTGGAATATGGTTGGAAAGGCCAAAAAGTCGGATATCGGGAGGAGCAAATAAAAAACATATCCTCAGTAGAAAAACAGCAATACAGTATTTTAATAATATTGTACCTAAAGCAGATTATTTGAATCAAAATACGTAAAATAACTTAAAAATTACAATATTTATACATATGCGTGAAACAAATTGTAGTACGTAAAACAAGTCTTTTAAGTTTTGACAAGCGCATGACGGGAGCATGGGAATCACAAATAGACAGTCTGATATCGGGAGGAGTCGGTTATCGGGTTATCGGGAGATTTGATAAGGAAGGTTTGACTGTAAATAGATTGTTTAAATATCAAGCAATGAATAGGGATTAATAAATATAATAATTTAAGGTTAACTGATGATGACCATGGGCTGGCCCTCGCCTTGAGCAAGACAGAGCTTGTGGTCCTCACGAATAAGCGGATTGACACCAATTTATTAGTTGTTTTCACTTTTACACAACTTAAATATATCTCAAAATTCATAATCAGCAGTGTAACGTACGATTTAAAAATGATAAACTATTTTTTTATTATATGATTTTATAATTTACTGCAATACAAAACCACATATGTAATACTATAACACTTGGTCTGCACTTTGACAGTTGAGTCAGCTGCTATCATTATTTCTTTGTTTTGATTTTTAGTTCCCTAAAACTAATGTTAAAAATTTTAATTAAAGATTATTACAAAATAAGATTTTCCTGGCATAGAGACCTGTATTTATATTATTTTATACAAGAACTCAATTATTTGCATAGTTTGAAGAAAATTGTTCAAGCCAATTTTGAGATCTGTGTGCAAACATACATACATACAAATATACCTTACTCGTATTAGAGTATAGGATAACAAGAAAACTAAGAAAGTGTATTCTTCATATTTTTTATTACAAAAAAAAATAGTTGAAATGCTAAAATTTAAAAAGATTTGTACTGTTTTAAGGCCTTTGACAAACTTACGCTCCTTTCACACATCACGTTTTTAGCCGTGCGGGAAAAAACCGCACGATTTTAAAACCGTCCAATACACCGTACAGCTGGTTAACAACCGTCGCCGTGCCTGTGTGAAAGGTCTCAAAAGATTCTATTGGTATGTCCGCCGTGCGATTTTTAATCATAGAGGCAAAACCGTGATGTGTGAAAGGAGCATTACTATTAAAATTAAAATTTTAAAAAGAAAACATTGGTCTATATGACAAAATATTGTGTAAGCAATGAAGATTTTGTATTTTGAAGATGGTATATGGTTATCAAACATGTTTTTTAATTACAAGCTACAGTAATACTGGGTGAAGAACTTAACTGTGTTCACCATTGGCATACGATAAACAATGATATTTATAAAAAAAGTGGTATAATTAGACTGTACAATTGACTTTTTCAAAACTTCACTTGGTATAGCTCCTAAAGAGGTAAGTTTAGAAAAAAGTTTTAGAATAAAAAGTCTTAAAATTACATTTAAATTAAAAAAAAATAAATAAATAAATAAAAAAATTTAAAAAATTATAAACTACTGTAAAATATATAGTGTTCCATAATACAGTTTAGTTATTAGTTCGGAGCCATTTTCCAATTCACAAAAAATCAATTCATTGCCTTAAAAAATAGGTGAAGTCCCCTATTTAAAATTTTCTCTAAGTCTCATAGTTTATGATATTCTACTCGTGGCAAAGTTAAGTTGTTCACCCTGTATATTTTGTGCTATTTATTATGTGTAGCTTATTTATTGAGTAATAATGGTAAAGTGAGGCTAATACACCACTAAATGATATATAAATGTAAAAAATATAAATATAATGTATTCTTTAAGCTATCTACACCGAATTGGTTCTTTAATATTCTTTATTATTTAATTCTGTTAAGTTTAATTTAACATGTACCGTTATTTAGTTTTGTGCTTACCAAGCTGATTCTTCAGTATTTTTATTTTATACTATTAGTGGTTTCATAACTTAAGGTAAGGAAGCCTTGATATAAATGGTGCTTTTCACCTTTGAAAACTATTCAATTAAATTGCAGTGGACCATCTCAGGTCAGCCATTGCTTGAATTGCTCAGGTACAAATTAAAGATTGGTTTATTCACCTAAAATTTTAAAATGTTTTTTTTTTTTTTTTTAAGTGACCTTCTGTACTTCTTATCCCCTACTTTGGTAATTATGTTAAACAACCTTGACTTACATAACTATGGAGGAGGAACAGGAATATATACAGTTTCTGCGTTGAGTATACTTCAGTCTCGCAAGTGCAGAGAAAATGGCAATACAGAGAAAGAGTATTGCCGAGAAATCGAGAGACTTCTGTTCCCATCCTTATCGATTTACTTAAATAAGACCGTTTGATACCAGGTAAATTTTTGTTATAATACACAAACATAACTCACAGTATTGTGAATTATAACACTTTAACTCTTGGCGATGATGTCACTTAAGGTAAGAATCTTTAGAGGAAATAGAAGTAATCTGGGGTAAAGTTTTTGGGAGTAAATATTCAAGATGATTTTAAATGGAACTCACATACTTCTTATCTACATAATAAACTGAGTAAAGTATTGTTTGCTCTAAATGTGATTAAACACAGTGTTGATTTCAACACATGTAAAATTGTTTATCATGGGTATTTTCAGTCCCTTCTTCTTTATGGCATTATTTTTTGGGGAAATTCCACTCAAAGCTATAAAATATTTGTTCAACAAAAACGAGCCATTCGAATTTTAGCTAATGTAACCAATAGACATTCTTGCAAACCACTTTTTAAACAGTTTGAAATTTTAACTCTTCCTGCTCTTTATATATTAGAGGTCTTGGTGTTCATAAAAAAGAATGAATCCTTATTTTTACATAATAATTACAAACATAATTATAACACCCGGCATAAAAACAGATTCCAACTTCCTGTACATCACCTCACAATGTTAGAAAGAGGTCCATTTTACAGTGGAATAAAAATGTTTAATAGTCTGCCAACTGTGATAACTTCACTGCCAAACGTTAAAACATTCAGAAATAAACTTAAAAAAATGTTATTGCAAACGTGCCCTTACAATGTAGAAGATTTTATTTCTAGCCTTTGAGTCTGCTGTTATCAAAATGTTATGTACTGTATGGAACTTTGTACTTTTGTGAAATTAACATAGTGTGTGTGTTTTCTGCATTATTGACGTGTTATATATTTACTTATGCTATGCATGAACTGTAAATGATGTAACAAATAAATAAATAAATAAATAAATAAGTTACTGATGTCACTACTTCTTCACCGAAAAATAAGAAGAAAAAGAAAAACCTCTGGATAAAAAAAATTAAATTAATTATGCTACCACTGTAAAAAGTAGTGCATGAAAAGTAAAGGGATTGCTTTGTCATTGTATGTGTCCACACCTTAACTCTAGTCGTTAATGTCACTTATACATTTTACTAACTACTTGTTTTACATGATTTCTAAGATTTTTATTAATTTTTTCAGATGAAAGTGAAGAATCTCCAGAGGAAATGGAATTTGCTGATGTCACTCATTCTATACAGAGAAACAGGAAGGAAAAGGGTTTTAAAAATGACGAGAGCAATCAAATGCTTCTCAGAGCTGGTAAACCGTACACAGCTTATATGAAAACAGCATACGGGTACATCCCGGTGAAAGGGAGTACCCGAACCATGAAGGAAACTTGCAAATCTGATTTCTGCATCTTGGTTCAGAGACTTTGTCACAAGATAACTGAGAGTCAGAGGGAACAGATCTTCACTAACTTCTGGGAAAATCTGGACCGGGAACAAAAAAAGGAGTATATCCAACAAATGGTTGAAAAACCACAAGGATTGCATGTATCTGAAAGAAAAATGAATTACCATTTGATGGTGGATGGGGAAAAAATGCCTGTATGTAGAAATATGTTTCTTAGAACATTGGGAATGTCATCAATACCACATTGGTGGTTTCAGTCAAGAGATGACAACAGCAAGAAGGGTCTCTTTATAGACACCGCATATGAGAGGCAACACGACTATCTGAGCAACACTGAGAGTGAGCATGAAAGCAGTGAGTTGGATATTGAGGAGACCAATTATGGATCAGAATATTTTGATATAAAATCAGAATATATTAATTTAAAAAAGGAAATGTAAAATGAATTAATTGGTTAAAATTAAACTTGAAGTTTCATTTTTATACTTTTGTGTCATTATGCTCGCCTTTGTATTCACACCACAGGCGGAGTTCAGTATGGTACCTAATGGTCAAAGCGAGTATTTTTAGTGAGTGAGTATAGTTCAACAAAAATTGTTTATTTCCACAAAACTACGAGGATTTTTGTACAAATTTTAGTTTATTTTACTCTATGCTCTATGATTTGTTTATTTGCCTGTGATTTTCAATATAAAAACCATACACAAAGTATTTTTTAAGGGTTTTAGCAGTATTCTTTAAATGGTAAGGTTCCTTTATTTATGACATCATTTTGATATTTATTTCATTAAACAAGTATCTTATTTTGGTTGATACTTGATGTGAGTTAAATGCGTTGTAAAAAAAGTGTGTGTAAATTTTTGTGATGATAAAAGTTTATTTTTTGATAATATCTACCAAGAAATTGTAATTGGCATTAGTTAAATCCTAGAAAACAGTTTAGCAATCTATATATATATATATAATTCTGTAAGCCATATTTCTTGAGCAAAATTGTGAGCGTTATACAGATTGCAAAAAGATGGGAGGGGTCTCAAATTAAAGGTCTTGGTCCCATGCACGAGGGAAAACTATCGGATTGTCCATAATGTTAACAGGAAATGAGAAATCACGTAAAACGCTCTCCTTAAGAATAGCATGGGAATTCGAAAAACGTCTTCTTTGTATACATTAGAACATGTGTTATGGTTTATTTTCAAAATTAGACACAGATTGAGTGAATATCCTATACTCTTATACGAGCAATGTTTGCTTGTTTGCTTGCTTGCACAATTATCTCAAAAACGGCTCCGACGATTTCCTTCAAATTTTGGAATAAACTTAGTTTTACCTTAAAAATACGATTGAGATGGGTCTCGCCCCCAGGGAAAATCTAATTTTGCTAAAAATTAAAGTTTAAAATTACAAAATTTTAACATTGGGCTTATGGGTTGCCATGTTGGCAACGAATTAACAACATATAAACAAGAAGTACATTCAGAACTTCAAAAAGAAATGTAACAGCTGTTTATGTACTGCATATTAAATGTCAATAAAGTTTATTCTGATATTTAAATTTACTAATATTTCACCGAGCAACGCTCGGTCCTCCTGGTACTAACAAAATAATTCACACAAAGAGAAGCAATCTATATATATAATTCTGTAAGCAAAATTTCTTGGCCAAAATTGTGAGCGTTTTACAAATTGCAGGAAGATGGTAGGGGTCTCAAATTAAAGGTTTTGGACCCATAAAGTTACAAGGAAATGAGAAATATAGTAAAACGTCCTCTGTAAGAATAGCATGGGGATTCGAAAAATGTCTTCTTTGTGTGCATTGAAACATATGATTTGGTTTTATTTTAATACAAGAGACAGGTGATAATATTGAGTAAAGAACTATTCATAGACAAATGACAAAAATTAACCCTAGAGTGGTAATACTATAATAAGACGTTTTGTGGCTTTGAGCGACTAAAATTTCTACTAGGAGAGTTAACCTTACATACTATTACAAATTGACTGCTGATTTCACTGTTGTTGCTATAATTTAAATTGTAAAAAAACAGAGCGTGTATGCAAATTATAAAATGCTATGGCAATGGGCGATGAATTATGGTTTGAGAAACACCTACATTATTTCCATTAAAACATGTTTTGGTTTTATTTTAAGACGAAAAGTGTCAAATGATCATATTGAATGATGATGTCACATTAATTAATACTTAAAGTGTATCAGTCAGTGAGGTTTTGGTATTCTGTTAGCTGAATTTTCCCAGAAACCTTTTAGTCATTCATAGATTGTAGGATTATAGAAGACGAGTTAAAATCAAAGACGTTTGTCCTACATACTAGAGGAAAATGCATCAGGTAAATAACTTTACAACTACAACAAAATGGGAAATATATAGAATGATTATTTTCTGAAAGGTTCTCCTTAAAGATTCTCCATGTAGTGATTAAAAAAAAAAAATCTGCTTTGTGTACACACAATCAAGAGTTTTGATTAGGAGGGACGAATATTGACAGCAAGTGAAGATGCACTTTGAGGTGCTGCGTTTAAATTTGGTGACTAAAACATAAACAAATCTGACAGGAGCTAAAAATCAATTCAATTTTAGGACAAACTAGACAATGAAATGGGCATGATACAAAGTATTGAAAGTTTATTGACTCTGAAATGGGTGCTGAACATCCGTAATGGTTATTTTTCATTGCTGTTTTTATATGTAATATTGAAAAGCCGTCATAGCTCATTTAAGGGTATGATTTATTTCAAAACTTATTTTTCATAGATCTATATAAGTTTAACAAAGGCCAAATAGAACATTTACAAACGGGTGTCCTAATAGCACCTAATTGATAAGAATACTTGGGTGCGAATGGTTCAATATTGTTAAAATATTTATACCGCAAATTAAAATTAAAATTTTTTGAAAACCTTCGTAGTGGAAGAAATGGTAATACGCTATGGTTCATGCTATTTTAATTTTAAGATTAGGGGCTTTTGCCCTATGAGCCACTAGTAGAATATAAATAGATTACATTTATTGTTCTAAGCTGATAAGAAAAATATGAACTTGACTAATAGCAAATTGGTTTGCATGGCGTTTTAATAAAACAAGTTACTTGCTATGGTGTACATCAGAGTCCTCTAATCCAAAAATCCACTTGTTCTGAATACCTTCTGTTGGGAATATACAGATTTTTTTACATATAGAAGTTATTTGGTTTACATTTGATAAAACAGTTAAATATTATGTTAACTTAAATTGAAAACAAAAGAGATATATTAGTCTAAAATAATATAAACTGTAAAATATCAAAATAAAATTGAAATTGAAACAAATTAGGAATGAAATTATTTACCCACAGTACTTTTAGTCTCCATCTAAACAGTTCTTTAGTTCTATTACACTGTGATTCACCACTTCCTACCCACATTTTGAAATACAGTACTGTAAATGCAATAATACAACTTTAAGAAGTAAAATTCAAGTAGATTTATTGTACTTAAGACCAAAAAAACACAAAAAAATGTTCTATTTTTATAACATTGTCAAGGACAATACCGTCCTTCCGTTTATTGCTTCTCTTGTTCACAAGTTAAACGATGCTGTATAGCTCAGCGCCGGCATTAGCAGATGTCCAAACAATCAATTTCAGTTATCAACATGTCTTTATTGACGAAATATACAACTTATGTACATTTCAAAGATTATGTCAAAGTACAGTAATGCAATCTCAACTAAGTAACATGATTGGTTAAACTAAATAAACATTGCATAATCTCCGCCTAATCTGAAAATTCACTAAGGCCGTTTCACACCGGCTACCGCTACCGCCTCGGTCGCGGACGTTTCCGTGAGCCATTTCACACCAAAACTACCGCGTCCGCGCGGGAGGCGGGAGTTTCATCGACTACAGGGTTGCAGACGACCCTGGTTTGACGTTCTGCGCATGCGCGAGCCAAAACTACCTCGCCGGGTAGCGGTAGAAAATTGCTCGAGGAGCGGTAGTGGCGGTAGTACCGCCACTACCGCAGGCGTGCGGTAGTCCGGTATGAACTGTCCCATATGATAACACGGTGAGCGATCTTTCCAAAGTTCGCCCAGCGGTAGCGGTAGGCGGTGTGAAATGGCCTTTAAACCGAACAGAGCCCGGTTTCAATTACTTCGGATTAGCAAGACTCTTAGTTTGTGTCAAATGTCTGTAAGTGTCAATTGAAATTTGCAGGTCATTGAAAATCACCAATAATTTAAGTAGGATAATCCACAATAACCCACAAAGTAATACCACTTTGTTAATTATAGGCTACAGTAGTATATATATTATGTGCCATTTATTATGTATTATTTTATTTATTATTTTTATTTAATATGTCGTGTTAATTTTTAGATTGTTTTTCATTGTACTTTTGAGACTACCTGAGTTTATCAACTGTTACTACTTACTTTATTTATACATAATATATAGAAATATTTCATATTGTTAGTTGTGTAAACTTATTGATCTCAGTTAAATTTTATACCTTTTGATACTCCTTTGTTTTTTCAATAATTTACAAATAAACTATTAAGTATACTGAAGTTTTACAGCTTTTTCACCTACTCCTTACAAGTACAATTGGTTGATACTCATCATCAGGTCTATGGTTTATTTTGGATGTAAGGTAATATGTTTTTTAGGCACTGGCTCTTTAGTGATATATTTTTGCACCAACCCATTTAAACTACACTTTTTTTACTATCTTGTATAAAAAAATCACCCAGGCACATTGAGAAAAACTGTCTGTAAAACTGCAGTAATATTTATACTTTCATGTTTGAAACTATAATTATTTTATTTTATTCTTTGCCTTATTTCAAATTATTCAATGGGATGTTTATTTTTTAGTTGCCAGAGCAAAGTACTAAATAAAATAATAATGAGTGTAAAGGAAACATTTAAGGTCAAAAAAGGTGCCACGCAAACCTGTTATTGTAGAAGTATGAAAAATGTCTATTTTTAAATGCTAACTTTTTTGTAAATTCAAAACCTCAAAAATCCATGCATACATAACTTGTATATTTCTAAGTACTGCATATTGTTATTATAACCCTCCTTTAGTGGGAAAAATATTCACTGTCTAATGAAATTTGAACATTACCTTATTCATAAAGAACATCAATATTGGTCAAAATAATGTGAACATTTTTCCGTTAGAAAAATCTCTATTACTCCCATTATTTGTATTTTGATCTTTAAAATCTTAGTACCACTGTTTAGATAATTTATGAATTTTTTTAAACATAACTTGGAATAATTTTTTACTCGAAATATTCTTTTAACAACCACATAGATTCCATCTCTACCTTAGTTTTAGTGATCTACTTAAAGTTATATATGTATCTTGTGTGTACAATTATGTAAGGGGGTTTTTTATGAGTTTGTTTAAGTAACACAGTTGTATGGAATCATTGTAGTCTATCATTATCTAGACAAATGACTCTGGAGCTGAAAAATAAATTTACAATGTTCGTAAATAAAAATCATTTTGGCATTGAAAATGAAGAAGAATCAATTAGTTAAGGTGGTTAACCCCTTAACTGTATACCGAACTAAAGTAATTGATTTAATCACTGTGTGTAATGTGTTGCTCATGTTATTAGATCCTAAACAGATAAGACTGATAATCTGCCTGACATCTGGATAGTGCTCAAGAAATTTGATTATGACTCAAACATTGTTGCTGGAGCAGTTTAAATTAAGACATGACGTGTCTTTTTTCAAACTTTATGGTAGCCTATTGACTTATATATACTCCGCCCTCTTAAGTAGTGCAATAGACTTGTAGTGCAAATAGTTTTGGTGAAAAACTTGCATACACCAAGTAACCATTAAATATTATAAACATAGGATTTATAACAGATTCAAACAGAATTTGCATCTACTCAAGAATCTCTCGACCAACCGCAGAAAGCCCAACTCAGGTCAGATACAGTGTTAAGCTAGTTAGATTATAGTGTTTTCCTCATACTGCCTGAAAACCTGCCATTTTCTGGCCTGTCATTAGTCTGCAAAGTTGGTGTTTTCTGTAGCATTTAAAATATGCCGAAAAAACATCTGTTCACCTCAATAGTTGTTTGAGTCATTTTTGTTAGGTAAAACCCGTACCAATCCAAAACTATCATTCTAATTTAAACAAAAAACTTATTGCTGACTATGCTTTTAAAGCAATATTTTTACATTTCATTCACTCCACTTATACAGGGTGTAAAAAAAGTCTGTCCCCCCCCCCTTTAATTTTTTTATTTGTTGAGATAAACAAATATCGTTTGGGGGGTGATGGTAACTTAACACAAAGTACCTTTTGACGTTATCAATAATTTTTAGTCTTGCCAGGGGGACGGCCCACCAGGAGTCAGAAGAAAATCTTAAATGTAAGCATAGGTTGATATGAACATCAAATTAAAGGTCTCACTTAGCAGAGTACAATGCCGCAAACTAGACTTAAAAAGGATGACCCGGACAGAAATGGTAGGCGTTCAAAGTTTCCATTAAAATCATATGGGTAAAAATTAAAAATGCAATAACTTTCTTAATACTCAACCTTTTGACGTCTGGTTTGCGGCTAATAACTCCTAATGCAAAGACGTTTAAAATGATGTATGATGTGACAGAGGCTAAGGAATTTTTAATTTAAACATCCTCTATGGGACGTCCCCCAATGAAGTCTTACAGAGATATGCTTCGGCTTTTGTCACAACATACATAATTTTAAACGTCTATGCATTAGGAGTTATTAGCCGCAAACCAGACGTCAAAAGGTTGAGTATTAAGAAAGTTATTGCATTTTTAATTTTTACCCATATGATTTTAATGGAAACTTTGAACGCCTACCATTTCTGTCCGGGTCATCCTTTTTAAGTCTAGTTTGCGGCATTGTACTCTGCTAAGTGAGACCTTTAATTTGATGTACATATCAACCTATGCTTACATTTAAGATTTACTTCTGACTCCTGGTGGGCCGTCCCCCTGGCAAGACTAAAAATTATTGATAACGTCAAAAGGTACTTTGTGTTAAGTTACCATCACCCCCCAAACGATATTTGTTTATCTCAACAAATAAAAAAATTAAAGGGGGGGGGGGACAGACTTTTTTTACACCCTGTATATCAGCTTGTTTTAAGGAATATTTAAATTATAGATGGAAGTCAACTACTGAATGTAACAAGATAATAATATTTTATTTATTTTATTTTTGAATTAGTTATTACTTTTATATGTTTGCTGTATGAATAAATGAGGTTCATCACTGGGACTGAAAGTGTTTTTTTCTGTGCTTAGCCGTTGTTTCCGAGCTCGGCTACACCTGCTTGCTCGTAAAACGTGATTGTGCATAGAAACAAGCCACTTTCACTCCTACTTATGAAAACTACTACGTATTGTTATCTTCAATCGAATAGATATAACAAATGTTTATTTTAAGAGGAAGCTTTTGGGAGTACAAACCAATCATGCATTTTATTAAATGACCAATATTCAAATTCAATCTATTTTATTTCCATTAAATTACATTAATTAGTAGTTTATTTCCATACTACACGGCCGATAATTATAATTTCATTGAAATAAATATAGACTCTTAGAATTAGATAAAAAAAATACTCTACAGACTTAAAAGCTACAGGGTATAATATTTTTTTTTACTTATGACAGACGAATCAATGCCGAATTCAACTGCATGGGTGGATGATATGGGCCAGCTGACCCATTTTGAGTGGGTCGAGTATGTTGTGTTTGGACTGGTTCTGGCCCTCAGTGCGGCCGTTAGTCTATACCATGGGATCAAGGAGGGGGGAACTGCCAACGCTTACATTCTGGGAGGCAGAAACATCAACATATTTCCAGCCACCATGTCTCTAATTGCAAGGTAGGAAAGTGTCTAAAATCACAAAAATATATCCTAATCATTTATAAAGTTATGTTGGAGAAAACTGATATAGATGGTAAGGTATCATTTACAGTTTTAAGAATAAAATGTAGCTTGAAATAAAATCCTTATAAAAAAGCGTATATCAAGTCTTATGAACAGGACTAATTTGCGATATTCCCCTGTTACAGCAGACCTGCGTACTCAGCGAATTTCCAATGAAACTTTAGTATTCCTATTTTCCTATTTCCCCATAAAAACCATGGGGTTGAGTATGTACGTTTGCCGCCATGTGGGTTTTGTTAGTAAATCCTATACTTTAATACGAGCATTGTCTGAAGGGATGTGTGTTCCACGATCTCGAGAACTAGCGGGTAGATTTTGATTAACCTTTGCATTTAAGAGTTAGCCCAAAAATAAGTTTAGAAACCGTCTCAATAACAGAAAAAATCTAATTTGGTCTAAATTTAAGTTTAAAAATCATGATTTTTTACATTGGTCTTATGGGTTGTTATCTTATCTTATACTCTAAAACAAGCTCAGTTATTTGTACGGGCAAACTTTTTTTTTCGCTCCAAGGATTTTTTGTTTTTTGGTTAATTATGGGAGTTTTGGCCACCAGGAATCGATTGGCGTTGGTCCCATAGCTGGGAAAAATCCGGTTTTCGCGCTAGAGCCCTTCAAAGTTCCCATGTTATCCTTATGGAGGTTTTTAAATTGAACAAAAATCAGCTGATAACTGTAGATAAAACCAATGTGTTATATCATTGACTATGTACACTACCGTGAATAGACGTCTCATCCAATGCATTTAGTAAAGGCAACAATTTGGAAGTTTCATGTACCAGAGTTGCTGCCATCGATGTTGTTATTATTTAGCTGAATTTACAGTGCTGCAAAAACATTTCATCACAACATAAACAAAAAACTCCATTATAAAATGTTTAATCCTTGATTGAGAAGAGGTGTAGCACTGATTTTCCTATCATATGACTTGTACTTCCATGTACGCCCGCACGAGATCACACCACCGTCAATATGTTTCAAACATGCCTGTGCTATGAGAAGTCTACTCACGGCAGTGTACATAGTCAATGGTTATATCTTTAAAGGAAAATTATACCAAAGTGCAGCACCCTTCGGCCTGGCAAGAGAGCAAAGCGAACGAGCTCGTCTTAAAAATTAAGTGGGCGAGTAAGCGGAGCAAACGAGCTTTGTGTGAGGACGAAAGTAATAATTTTACCGAGCTTAAGCTCGGTCTCTCTGGTACTTTTGTTAAAAGGTATGCAAAAATAAAGGAACGTTAATGTCAAGTTATCTTTATGAAACAGCTGTTAACTGTGAAGAGGTATAGTTGGTTGTTGGTGAAAATTCAAAAGGTTTATTACCACGATACTATAACAAAAGTGAATTAAAATCAACAAGCAAGGCTCGGTTAACCTGGTACTACCTATCCAGTAAATGTACCAAATTATCAAAACCGTATACTATAATAGGAGTAGTGTCTGAGGCTATGTATTTTCATTATCTCTAAATATAGCTGGTAGATTTTGCTTAAACTTAGCATTTAAGAGTGTTTTGGTCCAAAAATAAGATTAAATACAGCCCCAACCCCCCCCCCCCCAAAAAAAAATAGTTTTTTTGTGTAATTTTAACATTGGCTAAATAGGTTGCCACCAAGGCATCAAAATAACAGCAAAAGGTAAACCAAAATAAAAGAATGCTACACTTTAAAGCATTTTGGTTTTGAAATAGCTGTCACATGTGAAAAGGTAAAATCGGTGAAATCTCTTCAAAGCCTAATTTACTATGATACTACGAGGTGGCCCGTGCGCAAATTGCGCATTTTATGATTCTGTATGAGCAATGTATATGAGTGAAACTCACCTACAGCTAGTACGTGAATGTTAATTATGAAGTGACAGAGATCTATTTTTGTTTACTATCTGGCTTTTGAAATTCATCTGAAGGTAATCAGCCGTTAAATTACAATTCACATTAAAGAACTTGCAATAAAAGTTTGTCAACATTTTTAAAGCGCCCTCTAGAAATAAATCAAAGGCGAGGGGGGCGAAGCCCGAAACAATATGACCTTTTTAATTAAGATTCGTCACTGCGGTATCCTAAGCTTTAAAATGACACCTCAATCTTAAAAATCGGTTCAGTAGGTCGAAAGAAAAAGGGACGTAACAGACGAAACCCTTATAGAAATAAGTAGATAGATAACTGAAGTAAATTAAAACCAACAAGAAAAGCTCGGTAAGCCTGGTAAAACTTGAATATAAATAAACAGCATAACATACAATCTTAATGTGAACTTTTGTGCAGGCTTTAATTGAGTGAAGGAGAACCTTCACATTTTTCCCCTCAGAAAGATCAATGAATGTCTTGTTTAATTGCTGCTTGTTTGGTCAGCTAAAGAAGACTTTCTAAGTCTCACTGGGAATGCCAAAAACCTCGTTTAAAGCCTTGATGACCTCAGATCCCTTACCTTAAGAGACATCTTCACCTTTGGCCACTATATAGCCCATTGTTGCGCAGTCGGCAATGTTACCCATACGGCTTTTAATGCAAACATGGTATTTTATTCCCCTGTTTCGGATGCCGCTTTTCAACCGATTCTCTTTAAACTTGATAAGTGTTTAGTTGAAGAGTTATATTAGGCCCCTCATACCTCGAAATTGTGAAAATTTTACAAATATTACTCTCTGTGACATCGCAAAGTAACTCAATTTTTCTTGGTAAAAATTCAAAATTATTAAAAGAATTTGATTTATTAAACTTTTGATTAAAATCAAGTTCTTTCAGTCTTTGCAATGAAATTCTAATACCCTTTGTCAACCACGGTTTTATAGTTACTGCTTTATGTTTTCTTTTCTTTTTTATGGGGCATGCTGCAGAATAATTGTATTTAAAAGTATTTAAAAACATAGCTAATTTTTCCTATGATGTGATATTTTCATGCAAGGAAATCCAGTCTTTTTTGACAAAAGCAAATTTAAAGTTGTTAATAAATTATCTGTATGCGTATCATGTAGGTAAAATTTCGTGTTTGTGTCGTTGTTTATGGGATGTGGGTATTGCGGGGGGAGTGGAAAGTTATGTGTGTTATTCGTGCTAGTGCGAAGTGATCCGACAAACCTGTGCCTATTACCACAACCTGCAGCAACTCTGGATCGATATTTGATAATGAGTGATTAATTAAAGTGGATGAGGAGCTTATTGTTACACTTGTGAGTGAGTTAATTGTTTTAAGTTAATCTCATTCATTAAATCTCTTACTCTAAATGCCACAGGATCATTTTTAAGCCAATCAATGTTTAAATTGCCAATCTAAAAAGATTTTTATTTTATTTGTTAGATACTTTGATAATGTTTTATAAAACTTTTCCCTTAATATACAACAAACCACCAAAGTAGGTAAAGATATGTAGATAGGATTGGGATATTTAGATGAACTATTTTTTGGAAATGTACGGAATTGAGTTTGCAGGATCTTTAAAAATTATTAAGTTGAAGTATAAGCAGAAAAGCAGTACAGTTTCCTTTGTCATGATGTTTTAGTATAAATTGCTCAACTCTTCGATTTTGAATGCAATTTTATGACTAAGTTGTGTTTTTACCCATTTGTTCAAATAGAGGCCATGAGAGCTGTAATGTCAACAGGTATATTTGAAAATAGAGATTACAGACAGGTGATCATACTCAAGGATTTGATTATCAAGTCAATATTAATTTTCCTGATTTTAACATTAATTTAGGTTTGGTTTGTCGTACTTTAGAGGGATAATACATATAATGACATTCGTGTTTGAATTTTTTTATTGCTATTTCCTTTACACGGCTTTGAACATTAATTTCAGTTTTTCCGTCAATATTATTGGTACCACCTATAATTACTAGCTATAACTTCTATAATTACCACCACAGGGAATTAAAACAACTGATTGACGCATATCCATGCACATCGTGCACTCCGGGGGTTGATGAACAGGTGGTTCTGGGGAGGATAGTCTTGTATTATCTTCTATATTGTACAGGGGGAATATGCTGTCATCTGAAAGGTTCTGATTAGTTGATAGTCAGTCTGCAGGATGAGGTTGATGGAAGAATGGACCTCCCTCCAGTTGACAGCTGCCAGTGCCCCCTGCTGAACGGCGTTGTTGGTTCTAGCAAGGAAATAACTCATGAACGCCAGGATATTTCTTACCATCCTCACCCATCGTCTCATTACATTTGGCCCGTGGTGTTCAGTCCAGTTGTAATGGTCTGGGTCTGGCTGTTGGGGATGTGTCTGTAACATTGAAACAATCTGTAAGTATATTCAGTAACGATAAAATTAGGTTGATTGACCTAATAGTTTTTTTGCCAATTAAACTTTTAAAAACCCTGCTCAATCAATCAATCATAATCTTTTTATTTACAATATCATCAATATCAAAAAGTTACAAGTTAAAATACATGTTTCTTGCTTTACAATATGGGTATAGGCTATGCCTTGATCAGAGTGCTTCATGGTGAAGTATTCTTCTAGTGTGTATAGGGGTCATGCCACCAGCCATTTATGGAGTTTTCCCTTGAGATCTTGAGGATCCAAGTTCTTCAGATTTTCAGGCAGTGCATTATAGAGTTTTGCGTCCCATATAAGATAGTTTTCTGCTGTATGTTGTGTGATGAGTTGGAAGTATATGTAGTCCTTTGCTCTTCTTGTACTGTATTGATGACAATTTTCTACACAGGGGAAAGCCTGCTGGTAGGTGTGGGTGATCAGAATATGAATATATCAACATATTACTGTCAGAATTCCTAGCGACTGGAAAGCTGATTTCAACTCTCAAGTGGTTCAAGATTAGCCAGTGTTCTAATTGCCTTCTTTTGTAAAATGAGGATTCTGTTGAGATTTTGTTTAGTTGTTCCACCCCAACTTGGAGATTTTTAATAATATCTATACATATTTAATACGCGACACAGTTTTTTGTACAAGGAACTCCTCCCACAGTTTTCAACCGATTTTAATACTTTTGGTGTCATTGGATAGAGCTCGGCATAAAGTTGTTTCTAAAGTAAATTGGTAAATATCTATTTTAAAGGAAGGGCCCTACAAGTCCTTAAAGTTCGTAATTTTCCCATTTGATTAACATTGGTAAAAAAATTGATTGATTTTCCAGTAAACAGCTGTAAAATTGTAAACATTGGGCATCAGCGAAAGTACTATCTACCTTTTCACATGAAAGGGGTTATGTTAAACCAAGGCGTGTAACTTATTAACAAATTGCATTAAGTATGCATGCGGAAAATTTATAACAAAGCTGTGGGCGTTTCACAAATTGTAGAATTAACAGGGTGGTCTCAAATTAAAGGTTTTGGCCAAGGGGACTGGAGAAAAATAATTGCATGTCCAAAAAGCTATGAGGAAACGATAAATAACGTGGAAGGTCCTTCAGAAGTAAAGCATGGAGATAAATAACATCACATTAACATTACAACGTCTGTTTTATATGATTTTAAAAGATAACCATATAACGCCAATTATTGAAGACTAAATTATTGTAAGTACTTAAAACCAATGATATTAAATTTTGGTGTCGCTATTGATAAGAAAACCTGCTAGAAGCATTACTTCACCTTATAATTGATTGTATATATCGATGATTGGCTAATCAAGAAAATTGAACAGTAATATAATCCATATAGTGTAAACCATTTAACTGTATTGAAGGGAGTTTAAGAGTCATCTTCACCTTTGGGCCAGTTGCCCATTGTTGCGCAGTCGGCAATGTTAACCATACGGCTTTTAATGCAAAACATGGTATTTTTTCCCCTGTTTCGGACGCCGTTTTTTAACTAATTTTCTATAAACTGGGTAAGCGTTTAGTTGAATAGTTGTATTAGGCCCCTCATACCTCGAAGTTTTGAAAATTTAACAAATGGTACTAAAGAAAATCTATTTACTTTGAAATTTCACAGAAAATTAGTAATATATTATCAGTAATATATTTATAAGTAATATATATATCAGTAATATATTTGTTAAATTTTCAAAATTTCGAGGTATGAGGGGCCAGATATAACTATTCAACTAAACACTTACCAAGTTTAAAGAAAATCGGTTGAAAAACGGTGTCCGAAATAGGGAATAAAATACCATGTTTTGCATTAAAAGCCGTATAATTAACATTGCCGACTGCACAACAATAGGCTACTGGCCCAAAGGTGAAGATGACTCTTAATTCCGACATTGGTGCTGGTTGCCAGGCATATGTTATCAATCTCATTTAAATTATAATGGTTTTAATAAATTATTTCCACTCAAATTATGATTCGATGGTTTATACCAACTTATTATAGCTTATGGTTTCACTTCGAGATTCGGAGTAAGTGATTGAGGTAAATAATGATTTAGCAAAATATTAAAATTGAAAGTAAAATTATTACATGGAACTATTGGGCGAAACATTAGCATTCAGCTAGGGTCTAATTTTTGCTATTTGAATAATTTGTAAAGGCAGCTGACAAGTTGCTTCGGCCCGTAAGCCACTATAGGTATTAAGCTGCACAAAAGCCCAAGGTCATCTTGATAACGATGGAAAAGTGTATGTAGGGTTACAAAAAATTATTACCAAGAGTTTGATACAGAAAATGAAAATTTCAGAAAATGAAATGTTTTATCATTATGATAACTAAATTGCTCGATTTCGAGCAACATGTACACTAGTATAACTAATTACTGTACTAAATTCCTACCCTTATCAACTGGTCGACCTGATCCACGATT